>PVJI01001769.1:130901-167112 GCA_004026765.1 Micronycteris hirsuta | reverse complement strand
CCCTGTACAACGGAGGTAATGACAGCAATGCTTGCCATAGGGCAGTGGTGAGGACGAAATGAAGAACTGCAGGAACAGTGCCTGGAAGGGCATCTGGAAGTTAGTAACTCTTCGGTATGTCATCATTATTATCTCATGCAATATTAATGGGTGGGGAGCAAATATGAATAAATCAACCTCGACAGAATCTGCTGCCTGTATAAACAGGCACACACTATCCTATTGTCTAATTCGAGTCCGTGACTGTGGCAGACAGACCAGCCCTAACCAGAGAGTCCACACGGGAGACCAAGTGCAGCCCCAGTGTTAGCCGGCCTCCCTTGCAGTTACCTGGGGCCACGTAGCAACTGTGATCTAGCCAATGGCTGGGACCAAGTGACAGATGCTTCTCCCAGGACCACCCCCAGCTCTTGCTTCCTCCTTGGAGGCCACGCCCTCTCTGGATGGTGACCTGGTCCGATGAAGAACAGCAACCCAGTACGCATCAGACTTGTCACAAGTGAGAAACAAACTTTTGTGGGTTAAGCCACGGAGAGTCATAGTTTGTTACTGTTATGTGGCCTAGTGCAGGTATGTCACACTCATTCTCACCGGGGCCACCTCAGCCTCGCAGTGGCCTTCAAAGGGCCGGAGATTTCAACTCCTTTACAGTTAAGGAGCAGGTACATCTATACAGTCCTAAATTATATCTGGCCTGTGAGGCTGATCGGCCCCTCGAGTGAAAATGAGTTTGACACCCCTGGCCTAGTATGATCCTCATTACCACAGGGAGGGAAATGATGCAGAGCCCCTTAGGAAAGGGATGAAGAAAACTGTTATTCCAATCCCTTAATACGTCCACTGCCGCCTGCTATGTTGATTAGAGAAGATTCAGCCCCTCTTTCTCTTCTTCATCTCCCAGTCCGGCGCAGCGGCCCATCTGATACATAGCACTTTTATGTTACATCCAACTCGGCGTTCTTTATTTCAAATCTGACAGGCACGGCGAGTATGGACTTAATTGTCTGGGCCGTTTTCTGGAGCGAACCATGGAAATAGAAGCCCACCTAGTGAATTTCTGCCGCTCCCCTTCGTTGGAGGATGCAGAACACCCAACCACCCTCTGAGCTATGACCTACAGTTCAGGAGGAAATGAAGATGCTACAGTCCAGCACTGGCATCTCTCGGGGCCTTCCCTTCCCCAACTCAGTGTTGTCTCACTGGTGAGCCTTTATCTCAGTGTTTCCTCCTTTCATAACCATCAGGCGAGCTACTCTCCTGTTATTTCATATGCTTATCTGAGTCACGAGTGGATTTATGTGTAGCGAAGAGATGGCTGCTCTGTGATAAAGCCAAATCGTTAACTTCATCTGAAGAGTTCCTTAGGGATGTCTTGCTCTTCTGAGTTCTAAAAATTAGTGATAAAGCACATGTACAAAATTACATCAAAAAGAGCAAAGATCTCCCTTGCACTAACCCAAAACACAAACAAACAAAACACTGGGCACATTAAAAAAAAAAAAAAAAAAAAAACCCGGGGGTGGGGGACCTGACCTGAGAAGTGAGGACTAAAGCTGTAATGATGACATGAAGGTTGATTTGTTGTGTCCTAGGTTTCTAAGGGCAGACATTGATCGATCAGAGATTTGCCTTGGGGACTACAAAGGCCCTGTAATCTAAAGTACAGGAACTCTTTTAGGAAAAGAAAAATATAAAAGGACTTATCCTGAAAGTCTTATTGGGTAAGGTGTTTTTAGTGTTCAAGACCAAGTTTTCTAAAATAAGTCTCTGTTGCCAAGTCTACTTTTATGACATTATTCAATTAAAAGTTTTAAGAGCCATATTTGCAGTTATTTATATACTATAATGGGACCCGGGCCACTAAGAGACCATGCCTCTGATATTTTAGTGGAAAGCCCAAGGTACAGTCATCACTATTCATGTAATATTGTGGATTTTATAAACAAATAAAAAGCAGGGACAAAATATACTATAAAAGAGTAATGCAACTGAATGATACAAAATGCTACTCTATGTTGCTCTCTTAAGTTTCATAAAACTTAACGGAAGTAGGAAAATATGTCCCAGAGAATTTTCACCACCCTTTTCCATCTGAATAACAATGATCTTTTTAAAGTGTGAAAAAAAGAACTATTGCTTATTTGCTTGTTTTTAGGTTAAACTTGCTTTGGTGAAATGCCAACAAGAAATATATTAGCCACATGAAGTTAAGAAATTGAGCGTGCAGATAATTTTGTCTTTACAGGAACTGTTTTCAACTCCAATGTAAAATAATTTAGTCTAAAACATTTAAACACACCTTTGTAAAATGAATTGAATTAGAGCTAAGTTCAGCTGTTATCTAGACAGGGGATATTTGTGTGCTGAGCTACCACGAAAGTTAAGATAAAGGAATTTTTGTTGTTGGCATAAATTATCTAGTTTTCCCGCCGACATAGATCCTTTTCATTTCACCTCTGAGGATGCAAGTTACAGGAAATTACAGCTCTTCGGGGACCGTCGAGCACTGTGACTTTCTCAAGAAGTACACTTCCCTCCTAAGTTCTTTCTGTCAGGAATTTCTTATTCCTGGTCATCCCCCAGAGGAACAGGCTACAGGGCACACTCCCCTGACCTTATTTGCAGGGGCTACATTCCAAGACTCACAAGAGGTACCAGAAAATGTGCAATATAGATATATAAACACGTGTATATTCCACTATATATATATACATATATATTCCACATTTTCTATATACTATATATATAGTCTTTTCTTCTACACACAGTTTAACTTATAAATTAGGCACATGAAGAGATTAACAGTAGCTAATAATAAAATAGAGCAATTATAACAGTACGCTGTAAACAGGTTAAGTGAGCGTGGCATTACTAAGTAAGATAAGGGTGACGTGGGCACAAGACAGTGACACTGCAGTCTTCAATCTGGTAACCGAGGTGACCGCTAAGTGACTAATGGGTGGGTGGCATGTACAGCGTAGGGATGCTGGACAAAGGGATGACTCACATCCTGGGAGGGGCAGGGCAGGACAGTGAGACATTTCATCACACTACTCAGAATGGAGCGTTTTGGAAAACTCACGAATTCCTTATTTCTGGAGTTTTCCATGTAATGTTTTCAGAGTGTCATTGACCGTGGGTGCGTGAAACCGTGGCAAGTGCAACTGCAGAGAAGGGGAAACTGCCGTAATGGAACATCTCGTGCAAAATCGGTAATTCATTTCACATTTGAAGTGTCTTCTCTATGTGACCCTGCGGAAGAAATTTATCCGAAAACGTACATGGCCATTGTGGTCGTTCATTTCATGGGTCAAACTCACTGGGCCATGAGGTGCTCAGATAATTGATCGAACATCATTCCGAATGTTTTGGATGAGATTTTATGAAGCCACTGCAGGAACCAGGAATGGCAGCAAGTTCTGAAACACCCCAAAAGGATCACCAACAATTCACAGGAAATAACAGCACACAATACCCCAAATTCAGCTTAGCTTATTTTATCAAATAAGACAAGATACCATCACAGGACAATGAAAACTAGAATATAAACCACCAGCAAGACCCCTCCAAAGAAGAGGTGGAGGGAAAAGAAATCTTTAAGGATTCAGTATTAACCAAAAGTCTTTGCGCTACCTTGAAGAGACTGCATTCAACACCAGAAGTGTGTAAATTGCCTTTAAAAATAGATTTTAACAGTTTTTTATTGTTTCTTCCAATAAGCAAAAAATGAAGAATCAGTGTAAACTAAATTATCCTATAAAAATTGCATTATATGTCTATAAAGCTGAGTTTCTTTGCTAAATTTTAAATTTTCAAAACTTTCTACCCCTGGTTTTAATATCTCACCAGCGTTGGAGAACCAGATCATCTAAGCAAACATTTAAATCTAACATTTCTACAAGTCTATGCTTTGGTCAGAGGGGGGGCCCTGATAACCGCAGGCATTTCTGTGGGTGGGAACTGAAGGTGAAGTAGGACGACAGTAACATCACTATTTCAGTGCCCAGGGGAGGGGGGGGCTATCTGCCCTCCTTAGGGCGAGACAGCTGGAGCACAAATAGGAATACCACAAGGCTTGTACTAAACCAGAATAGACAATGTCCCCAGCTTAACGCCTGGAGGTGGTTTCTGGGTAGCAGCCTGTAGGGGAATCTAAACTGAGCTCAGCAATCTCACTGACTTGCAGATACAGAGGCTGAGATGGCTTAGACCCGTAGAGGCATTGCCTGAGAAAGTGATGTCTAATTTTCTCAACTCGGAGGGCTGGCTAGACCCAGCTAACTACCTGGGGACTCATGAGAACAAAAAGGGTGGGAAGCTCACAGCAGCTGTGGAGTACTGGAGTACTCTGCGTAATACAGACAGATATCAGAGGGAACTGGGGATTATGAGCCCCAGAAAAAGAGCACTGGTAAAGCCTCCATCATGGGAAATTCATACACACAAGTCCGGAGAGAACATATCCACAGGAAAGGTTTGAGAAACATCCAGACTCTCTAGGGTGGTTGATAGGAGAAGTTTTTTCCCCTGTACTGAGAGAGACTATGGAGACAGGAAAGGTGGATCTTTTTTCAGATATGTAGATCCCAACACAGAGTACTAAGACACACAAAGAAAAGGAACAATAACTAATATACCTCCAGAAACCGAACCTAAAGAAACACAGGTATAGGAATGACATGACAAATAATTTTAAATATCTGTCATAAAGATGCCCAATGAGCTCAGAAGTACAATGCACAGATATAATTAGAATATTATCAAAGAGATTAAATATACTTCAAAGAACCAAGCAAATGTTGGAAGTGATAATACAGTGAGTGAGTTGAAAAATTCACTAGAGGGGCTCACTAACAGACTTGATTGAGCAGAAGAAAGAGTCAGTGAACTACGAACAGATCATTTTCAGTTATCTAGTCAGAGGAGAGAAGAAAGAAGAAAGAACGAAGTGGAGCTAAGGAAGTCTGAGGGGCTGATGAGACCTCATCGGTCAGACTCATACACTAAGTACGGGACTCCTGGAGGGAGGAGAGAGAAAGCAGCAAAAAGCTGGTTTGCGAAACTAAGTAACAGAAGGAGATGAGTGTGTACTGGGGCTGGGGTGTTTAAAGATTAAATCAAAGGACACGAGGACAACAGGAGGATGACAGAAAGGTTTTATATCATGATGGTGGTAGCAGTGTTTATACAAACAAATTGGTCAAAACTCGTCAAATGACACTCTTACAGTTGCTGTGTTTTTGTATGTATGTTTCAATATAAGCTAATTACATTTGTAAAACATCAGAATAAACCCACAGCTGCGATCTCCTATTTCTTTTTCACCCCCAAAGGTAACCAAATGAGAGAAGCCCTCTGGGTTCCGCCCTTCTGGAGTAATAAAGTTTTGTGTGTTCTGAAGCTGAGGTTGCACATTAAGGTGTGTCTGCCACCTTTAGATTGCATATTCTACTCCCAAACTCCCGTGGCTTTGGGGACCCAGAGGAGCTGTGAGTAGACACTCAAAAGCTAATATGATTATTATGTCAAGGGTGGTGTGATAACCGAATGTCACCAGGAGATATTACAGTGCTGTAGAGTGAAAATACTGCATCATAAATAATGTTTAAAAAGTAATAGCAATTGTTCTCGGTTGGCATACTTGATTGTTGACCGCTTGTTTCCCTGAGAAAGCATTTGATTTTCAAATTATTTTCGCTGGGGAAACTTGAAAATGTATTCTGTTGATTAACTCTGAGAAATAGAATCCCCATATGTATTAGAAAAGCCCGGAATTTTTCATGCTAGAAAATCCTACACATTACAGATATTTGCCTGTCGTGCTTACTAAACATTATATTTAATCTCTTTTGTACTTGTATAAAATTTCAAATCACATTGTGTACTGGTGTTTAGGCTTTCTAAGATTTAAAAATAATTTCTAATTCAATCACAGTTTGAGTTTAAAAAATGATCAGCGAGACCTTGCATTACAGTAAAAATCAAACATGAAACACATCCAAAAAGCTTTAGAGAATTTCTATTTCTTTCATTTTACTTTTCTAGTACGGGAAGGGAAGGAATTTCAAGGCTTAACTGAAAATACATTCTAAATAAAAACACCTATGAAATCATGTATTTCCAATTAAAATTGCTACTTGGATAATATGTTTTCCATAGTCATATGTTTTAATATTGTAAATATTTTTACGATCAAAGTTTGCATCTTCCTAAAGAAAAATAATGGGTTTTGAGGAGGAATGAAACCGATCTCACGACTCCCTGGGTTGGGGTCTTGGTGGCCTATTTCTCTCTTCATCTTAAACATCTGGCCACCTCTTGCTTTAGAAAGTTCTGTACCAAGGGAATATCTGACACCAAAGCTGTCCGCAGATGTTCGCATTATAACTAGCTTTTGTTCCATACTCAGGGCCCTGTTCTCACTTTCCTACTTACAAATCGATTTGCTCAAGCCCTGCCTTGGGGAAGGATGACCCGCATTCACCCCATGTATAGACCCCCGACTGAGACTGCTGTTTGTCATTGTCCCTAGACCTGTTCCACAAGTGACGAACTGTCTTCTTCCTTGGCCTGGCGTGGAGTGTGAAACCCCTGAGGTCTACGCAAGGAAGGAACCTACAGAGGAAAGGCTTGCGAAAGATCAGCACTGGCCCATCAGGGGAGCAGAGGAGCTGCAGAGATGCCCAAGGGGGCGGGGCGCCATCTTGCAGTGGAGACAAGGCCCAGTGGCCTGATGGGGGGTGAGGCCCAAGACCGAAGGCATGGAATTGGGCCAAAGCTGCTGGAAACAACGGCAATGTTTCCTGCGTTTCTCTTGGGCAGGTAGCAGGGTCAAGCCTTAACTGTGGTATAAGAACATTTGCCTTTTAAAAAAAATCAACACTCACAAATCCTATCTCCTCCTGCCCCACGGTTCATCTGCCCTATGCTATCCCTCTGGTTACCAAAAAAAAAAAAAAAAGCACTTTAGAACCAAAAATACCCCTCAAGCTGGTTGTAAAGGCTTCTTTCACCAGGGCCCAGCCTCAGGGCTGAACACGAGAGCTCTGCCAGCCATCAAACTTAACGGGCTTTAAACATGCGCAACATTTCTCCAAGCAAATTGGTTCCTTAATATGGTAAACTGTGCAGCACCCACGGGGAAATGCTGGTGATCTCATAGCCCAGAACTGATGGAGTCACAGCACTGTGTTCCTGAAAAGCACTCATACTTTCCATTTTGATAAAACCAGAAGCAAACACGAGAGGCGGTAGGTTTTCATATCCATTGTTCATTCTCCCTAAACTTTTTCTCCTATAGAGCAGAGCACAGTGGTTTAATTCATAGCGTATGGGATTTTTAAAAATATCGGCCTTTCAAATTTTTTCTATATTAATCAGTGGTTTCTAAAGATCCAGAGGGATAAATAAACCCTCCAAGCTGGCCAGGGTTTCTCGTGGCACAACCACTGGTAGTTATAAACAGTAAACAAAACATAGTAACCATTTTAAGCACAAGAGATTGCTGTATCACAGGGGGTATAAATCATTAGCTTAATAATTTCAGCAGCAGCGTCTCCAAAGCAAAATTAAGCCAACAGTTCCCCCTGTGGCAATAATGAAGTACTGTAATGCTCAAAGGGGAAAAAAAACATACAACAACCAAGAGAAGGAGTATTGTGCCTTGGAAATGACTGAAAATCCAAGTGCAATAAATAACTGTGGGACTCCTGTCTCTGTGCCCTTCTTTTGAGGGGATAGAAAGGGGCCGCCTCCAAAGCCCATGTCTGTTCTTGCAGACAGTTTGTCAAGCTCAAGTACACTCGCATTCAAACCCCCCACGGCTAGCGAGCACGTGCCGTAGGTAGGGCGTGAAAGCGATGACATCCTACAGTTCAGAAGATGACAAATTTCTCTCGGCTGTATAGCAGACATTATTCACACATTTAGAGAGCCAACAGAATGCTAGGCCCGGGGGGCGGGACACAGATAGGGCAAAGCTCCTCCCTCGGGGGCTCTCCAGCTGGACGGCCAACAGTCTGAAAGAAAACACTTCCCCATACTGAGCTGGGCCACTGGACCCAGCCACAGGATGAAAGCTGTCCTTCCCCATGAACTTCGCCAAGTGCTAAAGTTCATTGTTGAAAAAAAAAAAATTTGGCTAATGATTAGTTCATTTTGGATAAGTGTACAATACTTCTGTATGGGACGCTATCAAACAAAGGGAGTTCAGGGCAACCTTCTTGATCCCTCTCGTGCTGAGCCAAGACTGCGAAACCTTCACTCTTCACCCTGATGTCCTTCTTTATCATCTTGTCATTGTCCTCAAGCGAGGAAGCTCTGATTATCAGCAGCTTATTTCCCTCAAGAACACCAGCTCCTTAAAGTAGTCTTTTTACCTACTGGCAACGGTCCTTATTTTTCCTGAGTACCTATTATGGGCACAACTATCTCTTAAGAATTATTTGGTTACAAAAAATCATAGTATTCAGTCAAGCAGAAGCTGTATTATTTGTACAAAGCTATCCACCAGCCTGACCGTCTCATTCCGTTGACTGAGGGGGTGATTCGTTTGACAAAGAGGGACACAGATTACACTGGAGTGCATAGGGTCAGAGTCATTTTTATAGGACACAACCTTTAGAGATAATCCACCAACGTCAATTTTTCCATTTTCATTGTTTTGTTTCCAACTATACTTTAGACACAGTTGTCTTAGAGAACCCAACAACTACTCTTCATAGGTTTGATTTTAGATGTAACAGTTTTCTGTACTTTGGATGTACACACTCCCCTTCATTAATTTGAAATAAGAAAACAATGCAGAGATGGCTCTCTCTGAATCTGTAGGAAAAACATTTCCCAACAAGCTAAATAAATTATTACATCTTCTAGCTCTCTCTCTCTCTCTCTCTCTAAAAAAACACAGATCTAACATAATCACACTATCATGTATTGTAAGTGTAGTATCTTGCACACAAGGTGGTGAATAGCGTATCATATTTATTGTCAAAGGACCATCAAAACTGATCCTAAATAAAATCATGAGGGAAATGTGTTTGTCTTGCTAGCTGCTCCTTCCTCCCTTTCCCAGGCCATCCCATCTCCCTGGCTCCTCCGTGTGACACTTCTCTTCTATTGATTAATGCCACCATTCTTATTTAAATTCGATGGTTCCCAAAGCTTCCTTAGACTTGTGACCAGGACAAGGTTAACAACAGGATATACATAATTGGGATTTCACAAATCTCATCTCCAGTGGCCAGAAGTATGAGCACAAAAGGCTTGTCCATCTGATACAGAGTGGAAGAAGAGGCTAAGAATAAACGTACCCAAAGTCAGAACTGATTACTAAGACTCAACTCTAACAGGCCACAAAGATCTCCCATCCTGATTACTCATCAAAATGTATAGCTGTACCCACAGAAAGAGACCACATATTTCAAATCATATATCTCAGCCTCGTATGCAAATATATAAAGAAATCGTACAACTCAACAATAGAAAGACAATGAACCTAACTCAAAAAAGGCCAAAGGATTTGCATAGACACTTCTCCAAAGACACACAAATGGCAATAAGCGCTTCAAAAGATGCTCACCATCATTAGTCATTCAGAAAGAAATGCAAATCAAAACCACAATGAGATGTCACTTCAAGGAAGGCTATAATCAGAGACATACAATAGCATATGTTAAGAAGGATGTGGAGAAATTTCAACATTCCTGCCTCGCTAGTGGAAATACAAATGTTACAGCTGCTTGGAAAACCATTTGGCAGTTCCTTAAAAAGTCAGTAAGTACAGAGAGTTACCACAGGCCCCAGCAATTCCACTCCTAGGTAGGTGCCCAGGAGAAGTGAAAACGTGTGCCCAACAAAAACTTGTATGCAAGTTTTCACAGCAGCACGATTCATAATGCCACAAAGTGGAAACAACCCGGACGTCCACCAGCTGATGAATGGACAAAAATACAGAATGCCCATACAAAGGAATGAAATCCATAAAAAAGAACTGAAGCACTAATACCTCTACAACATGGATAAATTTGAAAACACAGTTAAGTGAAAGAAATCATACAGAGAAAGCCACAGAATATATGTTAATTTACATGAAATGTCCAGAACAGGTAAATCCAGAGACAGAAAGCAGATTAGTAGTTGTCAGGGGCTGAGCAGAGAAGACAATGAAGTATGACTGCTCATAGGTACAGGCTTTGTTTTTTTTTTTTTTTGGCGGAGGGGGGCGCTGGGGAATTAAAAATGTTCTGGAATTAGATAGTGGTGATGGGTACACAACCTTGTGAATATGCTAAAAACCACTGAAATATATACTTTTAAAGGATGCATTTTATGTTATGTGAATTGTATCTCCTAATGTGTGATTTAATATTATTTAATATTAAAGAAAAAGTGCTAGCTGCCATTCCTATGCTTAAACTTACAAGACCAAAGCTAGTGATTAGCCCTTTCCCCCAACTCTAATTCAATGCAAAATAGCATTTTATTGAAGTGATATCTTTCTATCCTGCTGTGTCTTGAAATGCCTCATATATCTGAAGAGTCAAATTGGCCTTTGCCAGCAAGGAATGTTCTAGAAAACATACTAATGCTTTAGTACATAATTAATATGAATGATACATACGAATGCACTCAACTGCCTTTTCCTAACTCAATGGTGACTTTACTGGGAACGGACAACATCACCATCCCCTCGCTCTCCTTGATCATTGTTCAGAGGATTTATAAAAATGAGACAAATCACATATCTGTTCACTTTTTGTTGGTTGTTTATTTTTCTCAAGAGAGAAAAACCACACTTAAGTTTTTTTGCTCTTGGGGACAATGAGAAAGAACAGTAACAGAGGTATTACACCCACTACTTGAAGTCAAGAATATCGAGTGCTCCCCAGCCCCCGCCCCTTTCTGAAGGTGACATGCCTGTGTCCCTGTGGACTTCAAAATGGAGCTCTTGTGCATCCCTGGCCCGACGAGTCCCCAGTGTCAGTGTCCTTAATGTCATCTTCTGCTTCTATATCTGTTTCACTCAAAGATCACTTCAAGTGTCTCTGAACCCAGTCTAAAAACCTAACTCCATATTCCCAATTGAACTATTGGCTCGATAGTTTGGCTTGGGAACCTAAGGTCTGACCTGGCAATAAATTATGATGACTAGTGTTCTCGTGGCCAAACCAAAAGATCAAAGGTCTTTCCCATTTCTACTGCATTCAAAATTATATTTAGGCCAAACAAAACATTCTATTAGGCACTATAAGTGTTTTGTAAGTCACAGCCTTTGGCCTTAGGAAGAAGTTAAATTTGTCACAGAGATCCTCTAAAAAAAACAACACATACACACACACAAAACTGTGGCCTCATTTCTGATGGCACTTTTGTTTTGCCCTCGGTTTGATCTTAGAATTTATTTTTAAGCTCCTATGTGTAGGCCTGTGCTGAATTATTCTGTCATTCACATATGGCTGCTTTCCTATATTTCTGCTGCCATGAAGTACTAGGTAGAACACATTTAATTGTCTAGGAACGAAATAAAATTTATTTTTAAAAAGCAACCATCCAGTCATTTCTAAGATACAATTCTATCACTAGGCGCCTACACATGGAAGCCCTGAACCTGCGGTCAGGCCCACTCAAGCGAAGAACGTAACTACTCCTCGCCTCTGCGCCGGGTCCTTAAGAGGCTGAACACGCAGAGGTCTTCTGTGGCTTCTTTCTACTTAAACCTCTATTTCAGTGCGCTTTCCACGAATGAAAGTATTTCAGGGGAGTAGCCCACATGGCCCCTGGGGACGGCCCTGATGACAACCCACATCTGGATGTTCTGAATCATCCCCGTGATTGATTGGAGCTTTCCACTCTTCACCTGGGCTTCTGGCATGGACTCCACAGAGCTCGGTCGCTGGGGCTTCGGTCCGCGCCTTGCTTCCAGCTGCATGCCTCGCACGACACTCCGCTTCACCTTTCTTCTTGGCTGCGCTCAGCCCGGCCTCCGTGCATTATTCACCCCATGCCACCCCAGCGTAACTGAGCCCCGAGCCTCGCTCTGCTCCCGGTCCAAGACACACATGTTCTTCGACTCCCGCTCAGTCACAAGTCACTGGGAGTCTAATGGCTCCTCTGTAGCTTTGTAGGAGATAGCAATGGATAAGACAAGTGAGTTAGTAATGTCCGCTGCCTAACCCAGCAACCAAGAAGCTGTGACTAAGCGTTTTCTTTATGTTCAGCATGCAACCAGGTCCCGAGTTCCTGCGTTCTGAGTTTTCACTCTCTAATCTTACCTTCTCCCAGCTACACGGAACAGTTTCATCCAGCCAGTGTGGACTTCAATCTATTTCTTGAGGGCACAGTGCTGAGATTCCCTCAGGAGTTCCAGGAGAAACAGCAGGCATCCCCTGGTTTCAGGGAAGTTTCCCAGTCCTTATACACGTCTGAAATTCTAAATGCTGAAGAGCTTGAAACGGCGGGGTTAAAGAAGTGTTTGTGCCAACTCGCAACTGATGAGAAATCCACTTTATTTAATTTTTGCAGAATTGCATAATTTGAAAACAGACTTAATTGCACACTGTTTATGGGATTGCCACACCTACAACACAGTGGGAGAAACACAAGCCCTCCTTTGTCAGGAGCCTGAGAAGCTCTCTTGATCCCTTGCATCAGGATTTCTGAAAGTGACTTTTGGTTTTAAGATCTGAGCAAGCACTGTGATTATCATTTCAAATCTCATGTTTTAATCTTTTCACGATGTTGTCCAAATTCATTAAATGGCGCTGCTTAAAGTTAGTGCTTAAAACAAGCCCAAAATCAATAATTGTGGGACAGAAATGAGAAGGGACATAGCATTACAGAGACCAAACCACCACCAACATGAACTTGGGAAGGGGCCCTCAGCAAAATAAGGGGAAAAAATGTAAAAAGTAACTTCAACACAAATATACACTAAAATAGTGATCAATGTATACGTTCCAAAAATGCGTTCCTTCTTCGGGAAAATTTGTTTTGAATTATTTGAGTTTTAAGTTAGACAAAGTCTCCAGGAATAACATTTCCCTCCTTTGGAAAGCAAGTACTTAAATTTTATTTCCCACTGCTCTACCTCACAATCCCTGCAGTTTAGTTAGAAAAGTCTCTTTATTATTCCACATATCCTCTGCCAAGGAAACCAGTATTATCCCTTTCCCCATTCCTTTTATTATGCTCCTCTTCCTGTTTGAAATATCTTCCCTCTTTCTACCCACTAATGCAAATATACAGCCTAGCTTCAAAGGCCCACTCCAGCCCAACCTCATCTGCAAAGCTGTACCTGACTCGGTGGAGTCACAGGGTTTTATACTTGGAATGGATCTTAGAGATTATCTAGTTCCAATATTTTCCAACTCTACAACCCAGAGACACTTAGGAGCCTTCTGAAAGAGAGTCAGAAATGGGACAGGAAGTGGAAGTGGGCAGCGGAGTCCCAGGGCCCGCCCCCCTCTTTCCTCCAGCACTGATTTCATCATTTTAATTATTTTACCTTTCCAAGAAAGAAACTGCAGGAGCAATTGATTCCAGAGCTTTGAGGGAGGGCAACCCCACAGTCCAAAATAGATAAATAAAGAAATTAAGGCTATGAATAGAATTATCTGTTCCCAGTTTTCAAACAGTAGAAGAGGGGAAACTAAACTAAAACCCTGGGACCTTTGGACTCGTGGCCCAGATACACTAATCTGTTTCCTTTGTCACTAGAATACAATTTCCTACGGACAATTCTTCGACGCCTTCTGTTATTATGCATTTGACTCTCATCCGTCTAATACACTGAGAGAGGCTGTGGGTGCCCCGTGCAAAGGTGTACTTTATAGTCTTCTGTCCTTCTCTTAGCCCAGCGCTAGGCTCAGCAAGGACATTTGCCCTATGTCCCCTTCCCAGAAGTACCGACACTCCTAATTCATATATAAAATGAGGCAAAACAACACTGGAAAGATCAACAGTACGGTATTGACAGAAATGCCATAAACTCTATCCTGCATAGAAGCTCTCTTCTATATCCAAACTTTATTCATGAAAGTTGGCATAAAGGGTAGTCCATATAGACTGTTTTTACAAAAATAAAATTATTATACATTTCTGGCCTATATAATTATTATTATATATTTCTAAAATTATATATTTCTGGCCTCGTTTATATTTTTACCCTTATTTGTGTTTATCAATCTAGACTGCACCAGTTATACTCCTTGTTCTAAGTGTCACTCTGTTTTCATACCTTGAACTTGTTTTGGTGACCTTTTACAACTGCAACAGGACACTTCAGAACAGCTGACCTCTAGTAAAAGCATTTTTAATTTTTAAATACAGTTAAGAACTTTCTTCTATTCTTTACTCACCATAAGCTCTTCCTCCAGCTGCCCCTTTCTTCTGCTAAACTTCTTGGAAGTGGACGCTGCACATTCTACCTTTGTCTCCTCTCTTGTTCTGTCTTCGGGCTCCGTGTTAGTTTCCTCTTAAGTGTGGGTGCCATTTCTCCACCTCCATTCTCTCTCCGCACCCTGTTTCCCTCACTCTCTCCTCATTGCTGCCTAAAGGTGGGGTGATGACCAGGGTAAGAGGAACCCTCTTCTGGACTCCAGACTTGAGACACCTGCTCTGTCCCCTACAGGGTGAGTAGTCAGCAGTCCCAATAGGATGTGCTCACCTGAGACCTACACCTTACATTAAACCACACTCAGGGTACCCAGGACCTCAGAAGTCCTTATCTGAATCTTGCTGAGTCTGCCTCCAGGGCCCAAGTGTCTTCTTCTTGACTTTGGGACCACACTCCTGCTGTGCACAATGGACCCCAGGTCCCAGAGGCGGCCAAGGAGTGGCGGTTTGTGAGAAAGGGGCCTGCAGGCAGCGGGGGTGTGCACAGGGCTGGAGTCTGCACGCTGGGGTCTCCCAGAAGTGCACCTGGGGCCATGCGCTGCACGGACAGGCCAGGTGGGAAGAAACGGGCATGGGAGGCCCTTCCTAAGCTACTGCCAGTACATGTTAGCACAGAATTTGGATTTGAACCTGGCCTTCGAGGTGGGCAATATTGTCACAATAGGAGGTTAGACTGTATTTTATTTAACTGTCTGTGGCTTGATTTATAACTTTGAAATATTGAACATATGGTATGTGGTCCTCCACTTTCACTCTTACCTGAGGGCCTACTGACCTTAGGAGAAGACCTGAGTCTTTTCTAAAATCCATCTCTGCTTTCATACTGACTTCATCCTTCTTTTTAAAGGTGAGCATCCAGCTTCAAACATCAAAAGCTAAGTTACTATCTTCCTTCTCATCTTGTACCCACTTGTCCAAGTTTGTGTCTTTTCTTATTTAACTGCATCCTCAGCCATCAGGCACCAGCTGAAGGTCTTGGCATCATTGTCAACTTTCTTCTTCTGTGACCCTCGGGATTTAATCAGAGGTACGAGAGCGCCTCTGTGTGAAACATCTGACTTCACCCTCTTTCAGGCCTCATCATCCAGGTGATTCGTTATGACCGTCACTCAACTGCTCTGTCTGTCCCCATCTCCTTAAAACATTGACCACATTTCCCCCAGAATTACTGTGTTCACACTCACTGCCTAACCCCCATCCCCGCCCCATTTTCTATAGACTAGAAAGCAAACATAATGTTTTAGTTCCAAGGTCTTCATAACTCATGCCCTAGGTGAACCTTCCAACCTCCCACAACTAAGAAGTCTTCACCCTCACCCACACAGCCCCACACAAAGGCTCTCTAATCGAGCTGCTCCAGACTATGTGCTGATCCCAGATGATTTGCTAACTTATAAATTTGTCATAAACTTTCATGTACAGGTACATTCCCTTCAGCTGCTCCTTCTGTCTGTATTCCTTGTGCTTCTATGAAAATCCAATGAACTATTCTGTTGCCATTTCCCCCATGAAGCCTTCCACAATTACTCCACCAAAATGAATTCCTCTCCTATGCTCACTGAGTATTTATTTATACCAATGCTTATATTTTTGCAAGTTATGAATGGATGGCTTTCTATCCCTTCACTACAAATTCCTTTTATGCAGAACTAGTCTGTAATCATTTCTTCATCATCCTCACATGTTGCACACTGTCCCACACATAGTAAGTGTTTTTAAATGTTTCATTTCTAAGTCAAATTTAAACAGGGATCGGTTTCAATAAAAATAAAAAACAAACCATGTACCATATTCACTTAAAGAGGGCTGCTGGGATGTCTTTGTTCTGTGCCAATCCACTTTGAGACCCTTGACCATTTACTTTATCACAAGATTCTAAGATTTCTCTCTCCAAAATGGGTTTAGCTTCTCCTCTAAAAGCTGCGGCAGTATGTCTGCAGAGCTTATCAAGAAGCCCCGATGAAAGACGGAGCAGAGCCCAAGCGTTACGGAGAAGACAGGTGTAGCATTCCATCCAGAACCCGCCACCTGTGTGTCCTCGGTTTGCAGAGATGACTTGCACATGCCAGCCACAGGCTTCCCCACGTCACTTATCACCTTGTGCACAGAGCTCCTTAGATGGAGACCATCTGGGATAGCAGACTTTTCCAGCCTAAAGTCTTCTAACTTTTCAATCACCTGCTCTGACATGAGCCTGGTTTTGTTTTGTGTTTATAGCATGTCTCCCGGGCAGTTTATGAATCCGTTTCTGGCTTTTCCCCTCAAATCATCTTGGGAATCACAGAATGAAGTCAGGGGAGAAGCCCCCGTCACGGGAGTCCCATATCCCTTCAGCTTTTAGAACTGGTGAAAATAAAACGCTGTGTCTTTATGCCATAAATATGCAGGTGAAAGCCAATTAAGTCTATCAAATATCTAGGTAACGGCGAGAGTATGTGAGAGTACCCAACAGTTCAGAGGCAACTTTCATGTCCGACTAGATTTTCATTACAATCCCATGATGTATGTGTCCTGTTTTACAGATCAGAAACAATGGTTTACAGATTTTTTTTTCCTTCTTAGAAACACAGAGCTAGTAAGTGGTCGAGCTAGGATGCCAGGCTTCTGATTCCAAATCTCATGTTCTTCAGTACAGCACAACATACATGCAACAGACAACATTTCATTCTATTTGTCTGCAGAACTAAGAAGAACTAAGAGTAATTTATGGCATAGTCAATTTTCATTCATACAGGACAAAGTGTGTGTGTGAGAAAGCCCAGTTCAAGTAGAAAAAATTCCAAATTGCATTTTAAGGCAGTTTTATTACTAATGAGCATGGGGTATATGATAAACTAAAAAGTAAATGGGTAATAAGTAAAATATGGTCAATGAAAGAGAAAGAATAATGTGCACCAGGCCTTTGTGATTGTCTTACCATTGCCAAAGTTAAATACTATAATACCATTCAAACTGTTTTATTTATCCTCTTTAAAAAATGTCATAGATTTTATAATTAGCTAAACAAAGCTCATTACAAACTCTGCTGTATTCTGTGTTGTATTGTGTCTCTCATTACATGATGTTTTTCTCAGTTATCATTTGTACTTTTCAAATATTGTTCATTATGATTCATTAAGAATCTGATCTTTAAGTATCGATTTATCATAAGCCTGATTTTTAAGAGCAAGTAATTTCAATGGTATTGGTAACAATATCATCGCTTTCTGGTATTCTTCACTTTGGGGAATAATTTGGTCTTTTTGTGCTTCTTTTATTTTTCCACATTTAGATCGAGATTCCCTTTCTATGCATTTGCCTGTGTATCTTCTTAATTAGATTATATAGCATTGTATCTAGTGCTTTTCTGTGTTTATGGTTAAAGAGTGATCACAGAACATCCATGCAAAAATGAATTCTGTTTGTGCTTAGCAGTAATTTAGATTAGAGCATTAAGTAAGAGAAATGGTTTGGACAACTATTCTGCTCTCTGACTTCATACTTTCAGACACGTCTTCTAGAGCACCTAACTCCCTATGACAGCAAAACATGCAGAAATGTGTGAAATTTTCTTATTCAGTCCCAATTGTATCCATAGTCAGGCCTCACTTCCGAACCAATAAGCTGTCACTTTCACTACCTATCGCAAGAAATCGGCAAGAGGAGGCCAAATGAGAATAGAATTTTCACTTCAATGTCATGATCAGCTAAGAACACATAGCTTTTATTTAGCTTCAATTATTAAACAGTAATTTTAAATAAATAGTAGGTTTTTGAGTGAGAAAAATTTTTTTCAACTGAGAGGAGGCACATTTTGATAACTCAGTCAGTGGGTTATCAGTGGCATGTGATGAAAAGAATGTGGAACTTAGGTAGGTCCCTCGTTTGCTACTGTAGAGAATTGAATTATGAATATATCACATCACATATTAGAGTCAATACCTTCATCACACCGGGACACACACTAGGTGGACAACTGCATATCTCTTCTTTTTTCTTTCGGTAATTTTCATATAATTTTATTGACAACGCTTGTTTCTATCCCTCCTGTTAGATCAGTTAATATGGCTGCTGACACTTGCCAAAAAACAACCAATCTGTTATTTTATTTGTTTGCATAAACAGAGTCTAAACCTGAGTGAAATGATGTCTAAGCGGTCACACTCCCTTCGGAGGCCATTTTGTAAGGGAGAAAAATGAAAGATTCTTGCAGCACTTTTGAATACCCACTCCCTACCTGTTTCTACTTCACTTCCTAGATATTTAGGAGAGATACACTTATCTTACAGACAAGTCCAACAAACTGTATCTGCAGTCTCTGAGGGAATAATAAGAGAAACTGTCAGAATGAGGAATTCTTGGTATTTATCCCAAAATGGATATCCCTAGGTGGTTCTTGTGAAACTTCTCCCTCTCTTTGTACAAATTTATATTCCGTGTGTTTAATTCTCATGGCTCTGTAAGTCAAATGGAAAACACTAGTATTTTCACCAGAATAATTCAACTGGTAGCTGATAGCTGAAATTAACACCTCTGTTAACTCTATATTCTCATTTCACTCCTCTCAAAAAACAAATCCCTCTTGAGAGAGAAGAGCTTACTTTGATTTGCGCACCTGGCTGCCATTCATGGCACCCCTGTTACTTCTCTCTCCTGACAGAGTCTGACTTGGTGCAAGGTCAGTGTCTCCAGCAACAAGAAGAGAGACGAGTACCAACAATGAGTACTTATCTAAATTAACTTCTTGTCAAATGTTCTCACAGCTCTATCTCACTCCAGTTTGAATGTATCACGTAAGGCACTGAAGTATCCTGTGAGTGGGAAAAGCCAAGAAATAACTAAAATGCCAGTAAAATGTGATTTGAAACCAAATATATTTAAGATGAAGTTGAGTTATATGCATATATGTATGTTATTGGTGGAGCAAACTTTCTACACCAACAAAAGAGCACAGTTTTTCCTCTGCAAATTAATAGATTATAAAATCAGGAGGCTCTTCAAGAAAGCAATTAAGAAAAATGGGGGCAGAAACAACTTCAATCTTTTAAAAATATTTTTGCCTTCAAAACAGCGTTCTGTGAAAGCACCTAAAATGAAACATAAGTTCACTCTGATTCTGTGAGTTCGGTGGGGTCAAATTTAACTTGAAAACATCTTTCATTTCTATAGCTACTTTATTATATTTATACAAGACTACAAAAAATTAATTGGGTGATTTAAGGGAGTCAACTGTCACATACATTATGAGCTCTGCGTGTGTGTGTTATGAAGCAATGCTGACTCTGAGTTCAGCCTTTTACCAATTTATTTAGCCGAGGTTGCTAGAAGTTACTTAATGAGTATGAACACACAAACTGTCAATAAACCAATGGGAGGAAAAGTGGCCCATGACCTAAAAGGACCCCTCTGTGCAGCCAGAGAGACGACGAAGCAGGTTAAGTCACCCGGCTTTCTGTGGGACGCCTGTGTCTGCTTCCAAGGCACGGGTGGCGAACTGGTCGATTCGAGGGCTGGGGTACGTGGGTAAGAGAAGGTCAGTCTCTAAAAACTTACCTCGCAGTATGTGTTAAGTGAAAAGCCTGGGAGAAACACTGCTTCCCAGTTAAAACTGAAGAATGCATGAATATTTGTAGCATCGAGTCTCTGCGTTCTCAGGACCTAAGCTATTCTTAATTACACCCAGCAACCCGCATTGACCCTTCCAGTTCATTGAGGAGGAGGAGGGTCAGGAACATTGGGGGGAATGGACATGTTCTATTCACTATCTTGTGTGCAGTGATAATGTCATAGGTGTACACAAATGTCAAACCCTATAAAATTGTACCCTTCCAGCCTCTTTGATTTATTGGGTTTTTATTAGACTTGAGTGGTGCTGTTAAAACTAGTAATTATATTATAAGAACAGAGACAAGGAGCTCCAGTCCAGATATTGGTCCAAGGAGATAAGCTCAAACTCCAAACTCCCCGAAAAAGGATTTTTCATGGGAAAACTCAGCTCAGCTTTCATGGAGCAGGAACCCAAAAGGCAATGGCTGCCTTTTTCATTCATTATTCACTCAAGAAATATTTGACAAGCACCCAACAGAGCAGGGAGGATATGCCAGTGAATGAAACAAAATGCTTGTCTTCATGGAGCTCATATTCTAGGGTTAAGTTTGATAGCAAACAATGAAATAAATTCAGGGGTGGACAAAAGAAGTTGCACTGTGACATTCTTCGGAGTTAAAAAAGCTGTTATAATCATCATAACCTGCATGTCTTTTTCCATATGGACAAATGTGCACCTACTTCTGCCCACTCCTGCATGTACCATCAGGTAATAAAAAATGCTAAAGAGAAAGACCAAGCAGAGTCATTCTTCCTGATGCCACCTTAGTTTCCTCTGAATTCACCCATTTCCCTTCTTTTTACTTCTGCCCTGCTGAATTGTTTGGTCCCACTTCCCTTTGGGAGTAAGGTGACCAACACATACAGAAGGGTCCATACACACTGTCATAGGAATCACCCACGCAGAAAAGAAAGCAGAAGACAAGCTCACTGCTAGTTCATTTTATCTTATAAAAACTTATTTAACAAATATTTATATTTCTCTTCATACATGCCAGGCACTGTTCTATATGCTTTATAAAAATGTACTCATCTAATTCTAACAACGATGTTATGAGACAGAAACTATCATTACCCCCCTTTCAGAAGGGTAAACTGAAGTGCAGAAAGATTGAGTTACTTCCCCAAATCCTCCATAGCTAACGGATGCTGGAAGTAGACAGCTGGCTCTCCGGTCCATGCTCTAAAATCTTACTTCATGCTACTTTCTTTGAAAGAAGAAAGCTTTGATAGGGACAGAGGCATTTCTGGTAGATTTCAGCAATAATATGTAGAACAGGCATACACCAAAAGTGATCAAGAGGAATAAAGAAGGTGAAGGAGAAAGAGTATTGCATACAGAAAGAACAGTTTGAGCAAAGAATGCAAATAGGAATGACCAAGACATTTAATTTTTCAACCAATATTTAGTAAAATCCTATGAAAAGGGATAAAGCCCAGACACAGATGGAAATCTGGCCTGCAGATGGTGAAGCCTCACCCATTTATGTCACCTGCCTGGTCTTTGAAGGCATTAGCTTCTTGGTTCCTGACCAGGAAGACCATTAAATGCTGGGACTAGAGAGAAATACATCCCCAAAAGCTCATCTTTGTTTGTTTATTTGTTTGTTCCTTCCTTCCTTCATTCTTCTATCCACCAAACTTGTTTTAAATGTCTATTACGTGCAGAATCAGACCAGGTACGGGGCTATATGGTGAACTACATAAACAGTCTCTGCCTCCCTGGGAATTACATTTAGCTTTCTGATAAGTGGAGCAAAGTCTAAGCTTTTAATTGAATAATTATTTATTAAATCATATTTGTTATAAGTTATAAAGAGTAAGCTCAGCTGCCAAGGAGACAAGCACAAGCGCAGTTGAGAGAGTAAGCACCAAGAGTATTAAGCACAGGGGTGGTGGAGGCAGAGGAGAGTCACCAAACCCAGCCTTTGGAAGACTGGAGAGATCGGTGCGTGGGGGAAGGGCAGGTGGGCGTCAGGGAAGAAATGTCAGAGCAGCAATTCATCTGGAACAAATGATTGTCAAGATAAAAAAGAAGGAAGGAAACTGTAGCTTCCATTTTCCTCTCTCAATTACGTTCTACCCCAAATTATTTTGTTTTCTTGACATATAGGTTTGTCTCCAATTTAATATTCCATTCATCTCCATGTGAATCTAAACGGGTGTGCTGCTAATGTGTACTAACAGCACCACCCTTGCACCATCTGTTTCTAATTAGGCAATTCAGGCTCTCCCTGGACAGATGACTTAGCACAGTTCTGCAGCCTAATATTTTTTTAAAGGAGCCTGATTATTTTATGACTCAAATAAGTTATAGCAAACAAAGCTAACCCACACCCTAACAAAAAATATATTTCTTACCCAGGAACAAAAAGGTTACATTACTTGTGCAAAGGGCATGAACTGCCAGCTGGATTTTAGGTTTTTTATTTATCTTTAAACCGAGAGCATGCTCTTTGATAAGCCTGAGTTTGCATTTTCGGCAGGTTCTTCCTGTAGCATGGTTTCTTTCAGCAGCCTCCTTTGTTCATTTTTAGGAGTTTAATCCAAGTTGCAAATAAATGGATCTGTCATCGTTTCTCAGAATGTGTTGTTTTCAGCACGACCTGCTGATTTTCCCAAGTGCTCACTGTTACAGCGGAACCAGGGTAGCATGGCCCATCAGCCCCTTTCACTTGCTTTTTGGCCACCAAATCCCTTGCCTTTCCTTTGACCTCCACCCAAGTATATGGCCTTGCATCATTCTTGTCTCCAGATGTCTCCACTTTTTTTTTTTATTCCAGTCCAAAGTTTTTTAACTTGAATTTTCTTGACTTATCCCAAGAATAAGAACAGCTGCTGGAAGAAAGCCCACTCTTGCGCAGGGAAATCTAGGTAGCAGAGCTCCTTCATGTGCATGGCGACTTCACTGTCGTGGTTTTTCCAACAGCCCCCTCCAATTTTCTTTCGCTCCCCACGGAATTGTTGAGAAAGTCCAAGGAGATCACAAATGTGAAACAGCTTTGTACGCTCTAAAATACTAGAGGGGACAACTTTCTCGTGGCTCTCTTCTGCATTTGAATTAGCTTTGTTAATTTGGAAAACCATAAATTGAACAAGTGGCTTGTTAGACTGTGATGCAGATCGACTGACTAATCCTGATTAATTGCGACGTCTGCTTTATCTACTTCAAGGCTTGTCTCAAGGAAGCACCTGCTCCAGGAGCCAACTGTGAACCTGGATTCTCAGCGTGGTTGCATTTTAGAATCAGCAAGGGGGCTTTTAGAAATCCCTGGCCACCCATCTCCGAGCAATACATTAGAAATCCTCCAAGCAGGAACCAGTCATCTGTACTCTTTTGAAGAATTTCAAGTGATCCCAGCGTGTGACCGAGCATGGCAATCACTGGTTTATGCTCCTAAACACCATGTGTGCTGACCCTTGTCACAGCCCCTGGCACATTGTGTTGAATCTGTCTATATGGCCCTCTCTCCTCCTGGACTCTAGCTTCCTCCTTTATCTTATTTATTTCATTCCATCTCATGCCTGGAGCTCAGCGCAAGGACTAGTATACACTAAGCATTCGATAAATGTTAAATTAAATGGAAGAGAATTGTCAATTGCTCCAGATTTCTTGAGATGATTTTTCCTATTAGACTGACTAGAAAAAAGCTAAAAAAATTATTGGGAAAGATGATTGGGTAAAAGTTGAATTTTTTATTTGTTTTGAATATTTAAACTATTGGCTGTGAATTTTAACAGATAGTTGGAAAGATGATCAAAATTTCATCTCTGGGAGAGGAGTATCTTTTTGAGGTGTAGTATTTAAGCTGCAGAGTGAAAGTTATTGAACTGAAAACCAGGTGGTACATTTCTTGACAAATTTTAACAAGCTTAAAATAAATTTATTTGAGGTCTCTAAAAATGACATTTACTCAGTATTCTAAAACAATGGTCCTAGTACTTACTATATTTAAGTATAAATGTGAAACTTTGTTAAAAACTCATGGTCCTGGGCCTTCATTAGTCCCAGAATTTCAAATTCATAGGTGGAACACAAGCATTTATGTAGGTAGTGTTTTGTTTTGTTTTTTTTTCCTATGGCTGGAAAATGTTTTATTCTCTACGCAAATGCATATTATCTCGGGCACTATTCAAGATGATGGAGAAGCAATGTCAGAGATTACTATATGCTTTTACAAAATAAGACACCAACATCAAAATACTAGACTGCTATCAGAATATCTCTAGGGTAAAATAGTTTCAAGATAAGTAGTCTAAATCACATAAGGGGGCTTTATTTTACAAGAAATAAATAGAAGAGACAATCCTTCGGATGCCCAAATCATATTGTAGACCATCCAGGATTAAATAAAGGCAGTCAAATGAGTTAGATATCCCTCTCTCTCTCTCTCTCTCTCTCTCTCTCGCTCTCTCTCGCTCTCTCTCACAAGCATTTCCCTTCATGCCTATGCTCTTGTTATTACTCAATCTGGTTGGGTCCCAGCTGAAACTGGCTGCCAGTGTTGTCAACCCTACAAGAGCAATTATCAGATACACTAATATGCTTCGTTGTATAACAGAATCCCTTCTACGTACTTTAAGAAGAAAGGGTTTTATTACCAGATTTGGGTGGTTCACAGAATCAGCGAGAGGCCAAAGAAACAGACTTTAGGCTGAGTTCCAGGAGCGACTCCCAGAATCACACTTCCAACCGGCCCACCCGGGAAGCGGACGGTTCTGCCAGAATGAGGGAGCTGGAGACGCAGGGAGCTGCTGTGAACAGCTTGTCCGCCGCCCGGCTGGGGAAATGGAGGCATCGCAGCCCCTGCTGTTCTCTGCAGAATCCAATTCCCAGCCAAAGTCCTCCTTGGGTGCATCTGATCTACATGTCTGTTCCCAGCAGGAAGAGGCTCTTCCTATGAAACTAGGATTTGCCCTGTAGGGAACTGTACAAGCACAGACATGGTGTTCCAAAGTTTGGGGGTCGCTGGGACCCTGTACTAGGTAAGTCGTTACAAGGATTAACGTTCTGCACCCCAAAACACCCTTAAAATGCTTTTTACTTTTGGTTGAGTATCCTGAAATGGAACATAAAAGTCCTTAGGTGTCCCTCAAAGTATCGCAGGTGATTCAAAATTAATTACTCTTTGCAGTTATTTCAGTATCATCAGGACGTTTCGTCCACCCTGGAGATGTGTCTACTTTCTGGTTTTGTGTGGGTAACAAAATAGACTTTGATGGGAATGTTTGAATCAGAGGTTCCATGTAGATATACTTTAGATTAATCCTTCATCTTTGAAAGTAAATAGAATATTTGTCTCATTTCGTGAATGAAGAAAAAATGATGGAGAGCTTGACGTTCAATATCCTTTCAGGAGGCAACGGAGCTAAGTTTTACATTCAAAAGGGGGAAAAAAGACCCTAATGATAGTCAAGGGGATTACCTAACAAATAGAAGGATCTTAATAGGTTTAGAAGGAAGATGAATACATACAGAGAATCCATCTCTCCATTTACAGGGGAAGCTCAATTGTAACAGAGTGCATGGAATGCAACTGCCTTTTCAAAAAGTCTTAAATCAAGTCTTTTTAAAAACAAACAATTCATAAAGGAATAAATCAGTATTCCCTACTTCCATTTCCCACCCCCGCTGTCATGGACTCCATTCAAACCATTACTACGTAGCTGATAGTAAGACAAAATGCCCCCTGATGGGATTCCAAGTTTCCAGACCCTCCGTGTCACCACCTGAGTCATATTCCAAAAATAAATGCCATGTTTGGCCACTTCTCAAAATTCTCCAAAAATGACCCAAAGGACAAAGCCTAGGGGTCCCACGATGACATAGCCAGCCCTGTGATTAACATAAGCACAGCCCATTCAGCCGCAGGCTCTGAAGAATTTTCACTTTGGAGTCTCAGTGCTGGTCCAGTATGGAAATGGTCCTGTGTGGGCCCATTACATCTTTGAGGACAATCAGACCCTTGGGGTCTGGAACTGGTTTTGCCGCCCTAGCTTGGGTTAACCCTCTGCACCTACACGCCCACCAAGAGTCAGCCTTCTTCCATGACTTCTTATTACTTCTCATGACTTCTTGTCCTCTTATTACCGTATTAGGCTTGAATTTCCCATTTCCCCTCCACTTCTACCACCAGGACTCCAGCCTTGTTCAGAAGGTCAGCCTACTTGGATAGGTCTACAGCATCCTGTAAACCCAGGGCAAATGTTAAAACCCTAAAAATCTCACTGATGACTGGAGAGTGAATACATCTTAGATAATCACCTACAAGAGACACTGTTGCACCATCTTGAGACCGCTGCTGCTGGGTTCCACCCAATAGGTCCGATTCGACAGCATGTCAGTGCTAACCCATATGGCACAAAATGACCTTCTGAAGCCATAGGCGTGGTGAATTCCCTCAGTCCCAGCCCTGCCTGTTCCAGGCTGACTCCTGTACCAGTTTGTACCCAAGAGGTCGGAACAGGCTTTCTGCACACTCCACGTACGTTATGGCTCTCCATTCCAGCCACGGATCCTTGAATACAACCTGATGCCCTTTTACATCAACTCAGGTCCATGTGGTTGGCTCTTCTTAGATTTTTCTTACTTCTGTCCAATCATCTAACTCCTCCCAGTCTTTCAAATGCCACTCTTATGAAGTCTTCATTCAAACCCTAAAGCCTGCTCCCACTTGGCACATGCCTTGACCATAGAACTTCTCAGATAACACTGTAATATTTTTGTTCTCACACATGTTTACACCAAAAAAACTGATACCTCTTCAAGGACCAGCTCAGCCCTTAGCAGCTCCTTCCTCACTCACAGCTGAGACCATATGTGCCCTGTAAAAATGTCCCTGGGGCTGCTCCAGCATTTCCTGGGAATGTCCAGGGTCTACTCCCCACTCTCCTGTCCAAATCCCTTGTTCTAGTCCAGTGCTCACTTGCCTCCATCCCAACGCCTTATCCCTGGATAAATGGATGGGTTCTGCCCCTCTGCCTTGCTTCTTGAGGCTGAGTCCTTAAACAATCTTTCTGGCTTTTGATTTCGGTTCCATGCTTGGATCTACTTGAGCAAGTTGCTCTTATACCATGGGCCAGAAACACCCCGCCTGCGTCCAGCCCAGCCTCTAGGGACCCTAACTTAGATCCTGTGTGTCCAGGCAGAGTTGGAACAAAAAGATAAATAAACATCCTTGAGGTTTGTGAAGTTTCTCCTCAGGAGAGAGAACAAAGGCTTCCCCTTCACAGGGAGCAATAGTGATGCAGGTCTTGACAAGAACGATGGTAGGACAGATACCTGCTCCGTGCCCCATGACTTCAAGCCACACCGAGGGCTCTGGCGGTTCCACAGATGAAATCCAAGTGATATAAGGTAAAAATGAAGACCACTTTGGGTACTAATTTATCCAGTGGAAAAAGGTGACCACAATGTAAACAATCATGGTAATATTTTATCATTCCATCTCTCAGACTTCCCACCCTTCATGCTGACTTTTCTGAGTTCCTCAAACATCTCATGATTTCCTCATGCTATTTAGTCTATTCTAAACTTTACCTCAGTTTGTCTCTATGTTTCTTCCCTGATCATATCATTTTCAGCTTTCAGGTTTCGGGTAAATACGACGCCCTCTTGGAATCTTTTCAACTTCCTTATTATGCTCTGTGCTTGTCTCATGAAATACATTTCTTCCTCATTTGTTGGCAACTCCCACTGGACTTGGGACAGGAATTATGAGTCTAGATACCAGAGTATCTAGCCCTGGCTGTCACATTTAGTTCACGTTCAACAGGTGCACAGACAGAGCTAAAGCAGACTGGATGTGTTCGCCACAGGGCAGGAACCTGGAAGGTGAGGGAGAAAAGACTAAGGCCATCGACCAGTGAAGACATTGAGCAGAGACCGGCCTGTGGCGGAAGATGTCATGGCCAGAGGAACTGCTGATGTCACCTGAGATTATGGAAGGTGTTAGTAAGTGAGAACAGAGTAACAAGGAATCTTGGACCAGGGGACGCTCACTAACATTCAGGCAGTGAGCATGTGAAGTATCTTTGGGAGAGAAGCAAGTCCAGAGTAACAAAAGGGAAAGTCAGGCCAACACTTCCATCACCCGATGGGAGGCCCGCGGGTGCAACGCAGAAAGACTGGGAAACCGCACGGATGAGTGGCATCTGTGGACAGTTATGGGAGGAAAAATGGCCAATGTCCAGTTATAAGAAATGTGTCACAAGAGAGTCATTATATGGCAAGACCATGTCAGAGGTTCAGTTATCAGTTTTACGTAGAGCTAAGAGCATGGAAACTCATCTTCCTGCTTTTCCTCTTTCCTTGGTCAATACATTCTGGACACAGAAGTCGGACTTCTCTCTTCAAAATGTAAATCAGACGCCGTTACTTTCCTGCCTAAATGATTTTCTGTCACTCCTAAAATGGAATCCAAAACCTTATCACGGCCTGCAAGGCCCTACGTGACCGAGCTCCGACCTGCTTCTCTGACTTCGTGTGGTGATACACTTCCTCTTCCAGTCCCAGCTCCAGTTACCCTTATGTCTCCCTCTCCTCCATCACATCTAGTCTGGCCCTGCCTCCGGGCCTTGGCACATGCTGTTTTCTCTATCTGCAATTCTTTTCCCTCAAATATTTGCATTATTTATTTCCTAACTTTCTTCAAGTCTAGAAATAGGTTATGGCCCTCTCTTCTACAATCATTCAGAAATAATTATATATAAATATGATTACATGTGTATAAGTTATACAGACACACAACTCTCTATATCAATGTGCTATGTAAAATGTGTTATCTCAAATCAATGGGGCAAATATGAACTTTTAAATAAATGGTGCTGGAACAACTGGATAATCATTTAGTACAAGACAAAACTAGATCTATGCCTCACACCATAATCAAGAATAAACTCCAAATTTACCAGTGATCTCACTGTAATAAATGAAACCATATAAGTACTAGAAGAAAACATGGATGAATTACTCTTTATTAATTGTGGTATAGAGGAAAACCTTCTATGATCCAAAAATCCTGACACAATAAAAAAGATTAATAAATCTGACTTAATAAAAAAACTCTTGAATGGTAAATCAAAAAAACATCATAAGCAAATCAAAGACGGGCGACAGGAAAATACTTGCAGCAAATACCACAAAGAATACTACCATCCCTCATATATAAAAAGCTTTGAAATTTTGAGTACAAAACATTTTATAAATGCTATGGAAAATCGGCAGAACTATAAAAATATAATTAAACAAAAAAATGACCCTTAATTGTATGAAAAAATGTTCCATTTTATTTATAGGAACAGAAATATACATCAAAACTCACTGAGATAACTTTTCTCATTCATCATCTTGGCAAAAACCTCAAAAGCTTACAACATGGTGTTGGAGAGACTTCTCATACATTGCAGATGGGAAGCCAACATGTCCCAACTCTTGGAGAGGGGGCGGAATCTGGCAGTATTTTACAAAACCATGTATGTATTTGTCTTCTGACGCAGCAATCCCACTTTCCGGAATTTACCCTGACCAAAATGAAAATACACATAAGAGGGTATCCATTGCCTCATTACTTGTAATTGCAAAATACTGGAAACTACCTTACATGTTCAAACACAGGATATGGGTTGAATATACATGTCACAGGCACACAACACGGCACTGTGGCATTACATAATTGCAAAACGAGACCAGGGAAGATGGCAGGGAAGCAATAGGGAGCTTTCCACGTGTTATGAAAAGTGCAAAGTAGCATATACTATATTAATTGTACACTTCCTAATTAGAGCACTTTAGTGTGGCTATAGGAGACACAGCTTTGTTCTTAGGGAATACACAGTATTCAAGATCTGGTACAAGAGGAGTTCTCCATTTTACTATGAATGAATAAGAAAGGAATTAAAAGAGAGAGATCACGTGGATTGGGTTCTCCAGGGAAGGTATCTCAGAGGAGGTAGCACTTACAATGCTAAAATCTGCTGAAACGGAGGGAAACACAGAGCAGGAATGTGGACAAGGGGCACAGACACAGGATGCACAGGGCTGGAGGCAGGACCATTATGAGAGGACCAGACCGAGGCCCGGGGATGGAGTGAGCAGGAAATGAGTGTGGAGAGTTCGTGAAAGACCCCGGCCACAGAAACACCACACATGGAGGCAGGAAGTCTGGGAAAGCGCTGGAAACTCCCAGGACCTCCCAGTAACGTGCAACACAGTATCTGTAAACCACAGCACCTCCCGTGGGCCTAGCCACACTGGGGACAAACAGGCTGATGGTAAGGGCTGTCGCTGCTTCCCTCGGACGACGCACATGGACCCAGACGGCGTCCCAATTGCTCAGCTCTTCCTTGTGAATTTTGAGACAGGAATCTAGATGGATGGCAGCTTGGCTTGGCTTTGCTATCACACAACCACATGAAAATGCTGCAATGTTTTTTTGTTTTGTTTTGTTTTCCGCTGCCCTAACCACACTGTTTCGTGCTCTGAGAGTTTTGCATTGATGAAACAGTATGAAAAAAGTAAAAACCATCTTAAATAGGTTTTAACTTTAAAGGGCAGAAAATAAGAACTTTGGCTCCCACGATTCACTAGGCACAACTCATACTCAATGAGGTGCCAGAAATTGACTTGGAAGATGTCTAATGTTTCAAGCGACCCAAGCATGTGTTCCCTCCACAGGGCGGAAGTGATTATCATGAACATGAGCAGAACTTTCACTGTCTCAGTTTCATAGGAATCACCAGGCCAAATTATTCGAGTCATTTTTTTCCTGAAAAGACCAACGTTAATCCTTGGTAGGTCTTTGTCTAGAAGAGATTCAAGATATAAAAATATAACTATAAAATACAAGTGTGATCAGATTAACTTTAGCACCACAGGATGTAGGAGGGGTGGGTAATCATGTAGAACTAAGAGAGCAAAACGCTCCCCTTCCTCCTGGGCTGATGCAACCAGGGAGGAAAGATGCGTGACATTCAGAAAAAGAAATGGCTGCTCATTCTTTCATTGGATGCTTACTATTAGCATAAGAAGGTGCTATGTTTAAGCATGTCCAGAAAAATATATGCTCAAAATATTAAGAAGCACCTCTTTCAAAACTCCCATATACACAGCTGTGTACACACCAATACATTTCTAAATCACTTTAATCATATAACTGCTCATTCAACAAATACTTATTTAATAACTGGGATGTGCCAAATACCATCCTGTGCACTGGGGAGACATAAGGGGGAAAAGGTGAAGACAAAATCTCTGCCTTCAGAAGCTTTCATTCTAGTAGGGACAGATACTGAAGGACATACGGGCATGCCTAAGTACAGAATATAAAATAGGATGTGCTGGTAGTGGATGGGGGAGGTGGGATGGAGCACAGGAGGACAGGAAGTGCTGAGGAAGGTGCAGTTTTAATTACCGTTTTTGGGAAAGACCCACTGGGAAGGTGTTTAGGTTTGAAGGACAGGAGGGAGAGAGCTACATGTAACAGCTGAAGAAAAGAGCTCAAGCAAGAGTATCCAGGGCCCGGCTGCTGTGTCCTTGAGAGCAAAGAGGGCTCTGGGACAGCCGAGCGGCCAACTGGAAGGACAGCTGGAGAGTCACTGAGCAGCCGAAGCCATGGCCATTGCGGTTAAGGATGTTGGCTTTTATTCTGTATAAGCTGGGGAGCCAAGAAGTCTTCTGAGTAGAAGAATGACACCTTCACTCATGTCACACAGGAGTGTCCAACCTGTGGCCCATGGGCCACATGCAGCCCAGGACGGCTGTGAATGTGACCCAACACAAAATCATAAATTTACTTAAAACATGACGAGACTGTTTTGTGATTACATGTCGCAATGGATTTAATGTGCGGCCCAGAGAGGCTGAAAGGTTGGACACCCCTGTAAGAGAATCGATCTGCATAGAGAAGGGGCCTCAGGGAGCACATCGGGAGCCAGGAGTCCAGTTAAAAAGTCCCTGGGACAATCCACGAAGGAGGTGATGCTGTCTTAGTAAAGGGCACCCAGGAAGTGGATGGATTTTGAAAGCGCACACACACAGTTTGTTAAATAAGTTTTCTTTCCTCTTAGGTGATATATTTACACTGAGGGCAGAGGTGTTGTGTTTTGTTTTGAATCCTCACCTGAGAACATTTGTTATTATTGATTTGAGAGAGAGAGAGAGAGGGAGAAACATTGATCAGTTTCCTCCTGCACACACCCCAACTGGGGATCGAACCTATGACCTAAGTATAGTGCCCTTACAGCCTTTTGTTGTATGGGACGATGCCCAGTTCACTGAGCCACCCCACCAGGGCAAGGGCAGAGGTTTTTTTATGAAGTAACTGCAAGGCAGGAATATTGTACGCAGCATATGTACTTTGGGAAAAGGAGGAGTTTGCATGGGGGCAGTTAGAAAAATGTGAACGTAGGGCAAAAGGAAGTTGCCAGCTGCCTAAAACACAAAAATGGAAATCTGGAAGGGAAAGACAGATGCAGGGAGGCAGGAGGAGGACTTCAACCCTAACTCAGCCACTCTGGGGGTTGTCTGGGGGCTATGAGAGCAACGCCTGTTAGGGCACTGGAATCTTCCACCGTCTTTGGATGTCAGCTCCCCATCTAAACCCCAGCTTAAGGCATCTGGGGAAATACAACTAAATCCAGGGGCGTTCTTATCAAATCAGGGGAGGAGTAGAGAGAGAGAACTGAAGAAACAAATAAGAAATGCACAGAAAAGAAACAGAGGAGAGAGAAGAGAAGGAAAGGGCTCAAGAAGACAGATGAGCGTGGAAACTACTTTAAGTGTCCCAAGCAATTGCCCCAGCACTGTCTGCGACATCCACCATCACAGCAGCCATCATCCATCCGATCTGGGTGTGCAAGAACACGAGTGAGCAAGGAGAAGAGATTCCTGACTGTCCTGATTTCACAGACTCGTGCATCTGGGGCACAGACTGTGTATATTTCTAATGTGATCCCTGATATTTTTTGTGATAGCTGAATAAAGATTCAAATGCTTTATGTTGTTATCACTAAATTATCTGAGATTGTTTTTAATTCCCTTAGATTGCACTGTTATTTTCAGCTACAAATATAGAAAATAACTGAATACAAAAATCAGAACTGGATGAAATTCAACCCAAAACTTCATTGGAATTTGATTAATCTGATCACTTTGGACAGCTGAAGTAGGAAAGTCAAGCCTCTGAATGGGTATCTTGCATCAACTAGTTGTACAAAAATCAGTAATCCAGTTTGATGTCTGAATGGATCAAGCAAACCAGGCAATTGCAAAATTTCCCCCTTATTTATGCTACGGAGATACCACTCAATGTAGAGGAGCAGTGAAGGGGATTATATCATATTGGTTGCGAAGTTTTTTCCATGTTTGAATTCTCAGCCTCTTCTCCTAATGACTTGTTTGAACAGAAACGTGGTTTGCAGCCCAGCGTGGAGGACAAATGGAGATGGGACGTTTAGAGTTATTTTGCAGGCCCTTCCAACTTTTTATCGCAGTTCGCATCCCTGTCACAGTCCGAACGTCAGGTTGCCGGGTCATCGATTTGCTTCCTCCTCTTCCTGACACACATCTGGACACCCACCAGCCCTTTTCCCATCCAACCGCTGGGAAGGCCTAGTTAGAGAGTCAGCACCAGGCAGCAGTTCTAGGTAACATCCCTTCTCCCTCCCCCAGAACTTCTTTCCGTCCCCCTCTCCCCAAGGCACGCGCTGTGCGCTCCCCCACCTGGCACAATGTGTGGGATTGCACAGATACCAGCCAACCAGTCAGTGCAAAGGAACAATGGTGCCTCTGCACGTCTGACCTCATTACACACACACCCCCACCACCTCTTCCCTGTCTCATGTGGGTCTTACACCCTAAAGCCCATTTGTTTCCTCCTCCCCATTATACAAATAGCTGCCTTCTGGTAATAACAATAATAGCCAACACATCAGTGCTTAATTAAGTGCTAGGCACTGTTTTATCCACTCTATATTATTATTAGCTCATTTGATCCTCATTCAAGCACTATGCAATAGATACTGTTATTGGCCACCTTTTATAGAGGGAACAGAAGAACTGTTAAGTAACTTGCCCAAGGTCACTGCTCACGAGGAAGAACTCAAGGCCAGGCGGCCTGGCCGCAGAGCCCGAGCTTGGAACTATATTACTCAGCTGCCTCTCAGTTGTGGCCATGTGCACACCTCCTGGCCTGGCAAACAGCTGAGCAGTCTTCTCGGCCAGGTTCGCTTCAGTGGTGGGAGAGCACGCATCCACTGCGCGGAGGGAACTTGGACACTGCCTCCCTCCCCAGGGCCTGGGGGTCACAAGGGTGCCCCACGGAGCTGTGATGGCAGACTTAGGAGCGGCATGAATATGGCTGGAGTCCCTGCTAACCCCCACACCCCCCTCTTCCTCTGTTCTCAACGGCTGTGGAAACGCCAGAGGACCTCAGGTGCGGTTGTCGTTTGCTGAATTCCCGGCCTAGTGGCCAAAACTGTCACTGGACGGCATGTGGATGTAGATTCGCAAGTCCGCTCAAAGGAGGCTTACCAAGCTCCTGGTACCGTTCAACCACACGTACTAATCTGCCAGGTACCCGGCCACCTGTGGGGCCTCCGGACCCCAGTCTGTTTCATTCCATGACAATCATTAGTTCTTGCTTTCGTTCCCTTGTGTTCCAGTCACCCATGAAGTCATTCGACTTCTATCATGTACCTACTGGGTAGCACTGGGTAACGTGCTCAACTGGAGGGCACAAAGTTGAAATAGCATCTCTGGGCTGTAGTTCCTTGTATCAGCTCAGGACACGGCATGGTGGCTCCTTTCCTATGGCAATGTCACCGTGCATACAGGTCAAAATAAGGAATTCCCTGAGACCAAACCTTTGCCCCTTAAGAAACCCTTGTAATACTAAACTCCAGCCAGTACTAGTATGGCTGATCGGTTTGTGGCTTTTGTCCCTTTGACTTTTTACAAAATTCTCCTCTTAAAATTTATTGTTGTCATTGAAGCAGGACCAAGGATAGAAGGTACACATGGATGTAGATGTCTCAGTATTTGTCCCCAAAGCGGTTTCTAGCAGAATCGGTTGGAGAAATTCATCCTTGAATCCTCAATTTCCTTATTTGAAAGATGGGATAAAAATGTCTCATTAGAAGATTATAGTGAAGATTAAATGAAATAACATGTACATAGTTCCTGTATGTAACAGATACTACGTGGCCGAGGACGAGAGGAGGGGGGAGGGGAAATGATGCTATGTGAATTCTGCAGGAGTGAAAACAATGGAATAGTAAGAGTAACCTCCATGGCCAAGGACATCCAGGATGATGGCTTTCTTAAAGGAACAAAGGGTCTTTTATTTTTATTTTTATGTTTTGGGTTGCTTTGTTTTTTTTGTTTTTTTTTTTACTTTGGAGATCTTTGTAGTGAAGTACAAGAATCTTTTCTTTAATTTTAAGTTCTTTAATTATACTCTTTCTTGCCTTTCTGTTTTTCTTAGCCTAAATCTGATCCCCCATATTATTTGGGAATTTGTCTGCAGTTATTGTTCTCCCGACTCCCTCATGGGAAAGCAGTGCCTTATCTTAGCATGAGATGCTTTTTTTTTTTTTAAGATTTTATTTTATTTTTAGAGAGAGGAGAAGGGAGGGAGACAGAGAAAGAGAGAAACAGCAATGTATGGTTGCCTCTCACATGGCCCTCACAGGGGACCTGGCCCTGCAACCCAGGCATGTGCCCTGACCGGGAATCGAACCAGGACCATCTGGTTCCCAGCCCGCGCTCAATCCACTGAGCTACACCAGCCAGGGCAGCATGAGATGCTTTTTATTCTATTCCTTTTTTTTTTTTTTAACATTTTGCTACATTTGCTTTATCTTTTATGTTTACATACTCTTCTTTCTTCATTGTCTTTATTCTCTCTCTCTCAATGCTTTTTTATTTTATTTTAAAATTTCTCTGGGCTAAGAGATGAGCCCACATATTTCTGTTAATGTAAAAGCATTTCAGAAACCCATGGTGACACTTTAACTGAGAAAATGCAAGATTCTTGGTTTCAGAGGCAATTTTATGTTACATAAAAAGGATTTTAGGCCAAAAAACCACAAAGGAAAAGAGAAAGAAACATTAATATGTTTTATCCGGCTTTCCGGAAAGCATACAGAAGATGACTATATATGAGTTTCATGGCCAGCTCAGAATATGACAGGAAGCACTAAAGAACTGACTTTGAAGGAAAGACTGCTTTCT